>OY821518.1:38735058-38767558 GCA_963682025.1 Cordilura impudica | reverse complement strand
AATAAAATAAAATAAAATAAAATATATTAAAATAAAATAAAATAAAATAAAATAAAATAAAATAAAATAAACTAAAATAAAATGAAATAAAATAAAATAAAATAAATTAAAAGAAATTAAAATAAAATAAAATAAAATTAAAAAAAAAATCAAATAAAATAACATAAAATAAAAGTAAATAAAACAAAAGTAAAATCAAATAAAATAAAATAAAATAAAATAAAATAAAATAAAATAAAATAAAATAAAATAAAATAAAATAAAATAAATTAAAATAAAATAAAATAAAATAAAATAAAATAAAATAAAATAAAATAAAATAAAATAAAATAAAATAAAATAAAATAAAATAAAATAAAATAAAATAAAATAAAATAAAATAAAATAAAATAAAATAAAATAAAATAAAATAAAATAAAATAAAATAAAATAAAATAAAATAAAATAAAATGAAATAAAATAAAATAAAATAAAATTATATAAAATAAAATAAAATAAAATAAAATAAAATAAAATAAAATAAAATACAATAAAATACAATAAAATAAAACAAAATAAAATAAAATTAAATAAAATAAAATAAAATAAAATAAAATAAAATAAAATAAAATAAAATAAAATAAAATAAAATAAAGAAAAATAAAATAAAATAAAATAAAATAAAATCAAACAAACTATATAATAATATAAAAAAAATAAAATAAAATAAAATAAAATATAATAAAATAAAATAAAATAAATTAAAATAAAATAAAATATAATAAAATAAAATAAAATAAAATAAAATAAAATAAAATAAACCAAACTAAATAAAATAAAATTAAGTTAAATAAAAAAATTAAAATAAATAAAATTAAATAAAAAAAAAAATAAATTAAAACAAATTAAAAAAAAAAATTTAATGAAAAAATAAAATTAAGAGAAATAATAAAATAAATAAAAAAATTATATAAAAATGAAATAAAATAAAATAAAATAAAATAAATTAAAATAAAGAAATCAAATAAGTAAAAATAAAACAGTATCCAAAAAATTCTGACCACAAAAAATATGTTTATTTTGATGTTTTTTTTCTCAATAAATTGGCTTCTGCTCGAGAATTAATATATCAGATCGCTTTGAAGGTATTTGTTTCCGCTTCGCACCAAAAGTTTTGTAGTATATCAAAAGATATATTTTTTTGTCGACAATATCATGAAAGGTACAATATTGTGATAAAGTTAATGCTATCCCAGTTAATGAGAAATCAGGATTATCAATACACGAAATCGTGAAAAAGGTCAGTAATCAACTAAATATTTTGGTTAATATTGGCTGCTACATGTAATGAACCTTAAAGACGAGTTCCCCTACCACATTCCGAAATTAAAATTATTAACACAAAAAGCAGACAGATTTCTGGTGCTATAAATATGACCTTAGATAGGCGTACGAAAAGGGAAGATTATTGGGAAAAACTTTAATATTATTTAAATATTTTCTTTCTTGACGCTTGGCAAAGCTGCTATTATTTACATATTAAATTTTAACTGTTGGTTAGTTATTTGTCGTTTCGATGGGTTTAACAAGCGATGTTAACGAAATATTTTTTAAAGCATATTTTCGAATACGAACACATTTAACTTACTTTATTGTCTGGCGAACAGTTTGAAGAATCAAGAAGAATCCATCTGTTAAAGGCAAACAAAGTTGTGGGTGTCCAAAATGGTTTGCAAATCTATAGTTTGATAAACAAGCAATTAAAAAAGCATTCAGATTTAATAAAAGATTTCCCATAGAAACTGCATAGATAAAACACAGCGAATAGCAAAAAGCAAAATATATGCTTTAATAACAGATATTGTACGTTTGCGTAGGCACAAAAAGTTTGGTTTTGATAATTTTAAATGTTCCAAGGATAATATTATTAAATCAAGTTATTTATGCTCTATTTCTGAAAAATAAAAATAGTATTTTTAAAATGCTGCCTTTTCTCTTGGACTGTATATCTTATAAAAATATTTTTCAAACCACCCAGTTGAATAAAACACAAATCTTTATTTAGCCAAACAAATGACTACTTTAAGATTTATAGAGTTACAAATTCTCTTTTGTTTACACTATTTTGAAAATACATTTAAACTAATTTTTGGGGAAAGAAGATGAAGAAATAAACAAAACAAAAAAAAAAAAATATTTAAAGTAAAACACAAAGTTAGAAGCAGATAGACAAAATAAGAACTTACATAAATACATTTTTGTTTTCTTCATACTACCCCAGGCTAAACGGAAACGGATACTGATGATAACATGCTACAGCATATCCTGTGTTATTGTGTTTATGCAAAAGAAAAACATAATATATACGAAAAGTAGCAAAGTGTTACGAAGGTGTTAGAGAAATATGTATACGGGTATAAACATAAGAGGAAAATTAAATAATTTCTTTCAAATGTTTTGGTTGTACTTATTTAATGTTTGTTTAAAGGCGAACGGATGTTACACTACTAAAAGTTTACTTTTGTAATTAATTCCTGGTAAAACATTGTAATTTGACTTTGTTTTAGTATAGAAAGTGATTAATAATTTGGTAACTTAGCATTTCGATGAACGTGACAAATATAGTTATATGTGATAAAACTATGACTTAATTTTAATTTTAATAATTTTAATTTCGATAATTTTTTATTTTTATTAGATATTTGTTTAAAAAATTAAAAAAGTCTGGTTTTAGTCATTGCATTTGGAATTATATTTTGATGAAGGGTGTAAGTACAGCCTCTTACAGTTATCAAATTTAATAGGACACAGTATCTGTCAGATAATAACTAATTTAATTTGAAATTTTATTCAAATTCTGTTTTCGAACAAAAAAAAGTTTAGCAGACTTAGCTTTAAAAAAATTTATACATCTTTAATATAATGAACAATTGACCTACGTACTAAGTACTATATATAGAAGAAAATTAAAACAGAATTTTTCTGTGTTCCTATATAACAGAAAACTTCTTAAAGTTGGCCAAAAGATAATCTAAGAAAAATAAACTCACACATAAACGAAGTCGAAAAAATCCAAATAATAAATTCATTTTACATACACAAATTTCCGGTCAGTTTGTTTTCTATTAAGGGAAAATTTGAATTTTGTTTCAATACAAAATGGTTTTTTTTTTTTGTTGGTTTTGTTTCGTTTTTAATACCATGAAACTGACATATAAATTAAGGTTTCATTTATTTTTCATATATAAGATGGAAAACAAACGCAACGACTTAAGTAACTGTAATTTATAAAATTCAGAATAAGTAATTACGATTATATAAAGCATATGAAATTGGAAAACCGTAATAATGGCAACTTACAAATAACCACCACAGAGCACATCGTTCTTCCTTGATTTTGTAAAAGAACTTGACTTTTTTTAATTCTTCATTTACTCTTAATTTAACTTTGTAGGTTTAATTTTGTTTTTATAAAAATCAGTCACTGTAGAGTTGAAATTTACTGCCAGTAATTTCATAAGCATGTTTTTTACTGCTTGAATTTTGTTTATTTATTTCATTTAAATTTTGCTTTTTATCACTTCAAGTAGTGTCAAAAAAAAAAAAAAAAAAAAAATTAAATCAAAATTTATTTTTTTTTTAAATTTGAAACATCCAGTATTTGTGAGGATTTTGCTGCCCTTTCTCTTGCCTTATTTAACACATTTCTTTAACTCAGTTATAACTACAACCACTTTCCCTTACAAATGTACACACGCCAAAATAATTCCTGTTCCTAAATCTACTAACGAATACCGCCCCATAGCAATCCTGTGTTACTTTTCAAAAGTACTCGAAAAGCTCCTTCACAAACAAATGACCACTTACATAAATGAGATTGGTTTGTTGTCGAATATATACAATCAGGTTTTCGATCTAATCCTAGTTGGGTTACTGCTTTGACTGAAGTAACTGAAAACATAAGGCAGGAACTGGATGATAACAAAGTTAATTTTTTGGTCCTATTTGACCATTCAAAGGCTTTCGATACTGTCGACCACTTAATGCTATGTCATAAGCTAAACATCTTTTCAATTTCTCTTCATCAACTGTAAATCTCCTTCGTTACTACCTATCTGATCGTACCCAATCCGTTTACGTGAAAAATAAAATCTCAACAACGTCGAATATTATGAGAGGAGTGTGTGAGGATCAAAATCGGAACTCATTTTGACCCACACTAATATGATGATATTCATTACCCCACTATGTAGGTGTACCTTATTATCATTCATATTAACGTCAATAAGCTGACATAAAAAAATTAATAGCAAAGACTTCACCCAATCTAGAGTTGTACGAATAATCTACGGTCATTTACAAGTACGAACTAAAGCAACTGTGTGACGCTTGAAATTGACACGTCAGCTTATGCTGATTGGTCAATGAGGTTCGTAACATACACGCGCGTGTGTTTCACAACTCATTTCTGCGGGTATAAAAGGCCGAACAACAGACAAACAGAGATCAGTCATCGTGGAGCTGTTAAGGTAAGACTGTTAGAGGACAGCTTACTACATTAAGATATTTCGGTGGAAATTATTATCCCTGGTTAAAAGCATAATCCGATAGTGGTCGTTTATGTGGGAGACTGGGAATAACCAAAACAAATTTGATAGTGGTCATTTGCTTTGGGTTTCCATGCGTGTAACTAAATGTAAACCTCAGTACCGTGTTTAACATTTTATTTATCGTGGTATTAAATTCGTATAATATCTGTAGTTCATTATTGTATTTGTTTTAAAATAAATAAAGTTTATAACGTTTTCATAAAAATATCGAGTGTCCGTCTTTCTTCATCATTTCGAAACCGGCAGTTCAACATATCGGACGTGTCCGTCCTCCAGCTCTTCAATCAACAGAAATTCAACATAGTTAACGTGTCCGTCCTTCCGCACAAATCTACTGGTGCGTCCGTCCTTCAATAATTCGATACCGGCAGAGCAACACATTGGACGTGTCCGTCCGTCCCAGCTATTCATCGACCGCAACACCACACATCAAACGTGTCCGTCCTTCCGCAGAAATCTACTAGTGTGTTCGTCTTTCTTCGACCATTCGATACCAACAGCTCAACATGGTGGACGTGTCCGTCCATTCCAGCTATTCATCGACGGCAACTTAACTTCATAAACGTGTCCGTCCTTCTGCACTAATTATACACCGTCTGTCCTTCCATGCCAAACATCGAGTGATTTTTAAATTTTCTGTTAACGACCCTGGACAAGGCTGAGCTTACCCAGGCTAAGGCAAAATTGCGTCGTTACAAGTGCCCCAGGGATCCATCTTAGGGCCCTTGCCTTTTTCTCTATACGCTTATGATCTACCTTCACAACTTCTCATTGCAAAATTCATATGTACGCCGATGACGTGCAGTTATATTTAAGCAGTCCGACTGCTTCAATTAATTACAATATAGGAAAACTCGAAGAGGATTTAAATAATATCCATCGTTGCGCTACGACCAACCAGCTCTTTTCAAATCCATTAAAATATAAATGTTTGATGATAAGTAGATGGTCTATACAACCATCCATGGTTCCTAATATTAAAATTAACGGTCAAAAGATTCCTATTGTTTCTTCTGTCAAAAGTCGAGGTATTATCTTTAAAAGCTCTCTATCGTAGTCAAATCATATAAATAACTTAGTTGGACAAACCTACGTTAAACTGAGATCTCTATGGTCAACACAATATTACACACCTTTGAAAGTAAGAATTCTACTAGCCAAAACGTATATTATTCCTGGACTTTGCGACTCCTCAAGTAAACGTCGACTCAATGTTGTATATAAAAATATTATTCGTTATATTTTTGGTTTAAGAAGATTTTCTCATATAACTCCCTTCTCTGTAAGACTATTTGGTGTGTCTTTTAATAATCTTTTAAAAATTAGAGTTCTAATTTTTACGCACAAAATTATTTACGCAAATAAACCTAGCTACTTATTTGAAAAATTGCAATTTGCCAGATCTGATAGAAGAAGAAAGCTCATAATTCCTATTCATAGGACACTTGTCTCAGAACAGCAATTCTTTGTGCACTGAGTTCGTCTTTGGAATGCACTTCCTCAGACTTATCGACTAACAAGCAATGCAAGACTTTTTAAAAAACTAATTTTTGATTATTTTGCATAGTTAAATTTTTGAAATTTTTGATTTTTGTTATTTTTATTTTTTTGCTATTTTATTTTATAAATAATTAATATATGTAATTAATTTCATTTTTATCAGCACATTGTACCCTTATAATTAATTAATCCTGTACTGTTATTATTAAAAGAATAATATTCTTGTTGTAGAGGAAAGCAAAATAAATAAATCGGGGGATTTCATGTCAAGTGCACCAACTTTTGAAACCGATGTCTTCCGATCGGGATGAAATTTGCAGCAAGGTTAGTCCTATTGGATAGTAGTTGAGACACAATTTTTCAACAACGGTCCAGATTTCTCTGAGTTAGAGGGGATCAAAATTTGACATTTTGGCCAAACAGGTGTTTCTTCTCATCAATGTAACTTATTACCTATTGTTCTTAGAAAATTTTCTCCTAGAGAGTTTAGTAAGCTATTTCTTCAATATTTCGGAAAAAAATATTAAAAAAAAAAAAAAAAATTTTGTAGACTTTTTTTTTTGCTAAATTAAAGCATTTTTTGCCTTTTTTTTCAAAAAGGGCATTTTTTTTTTTTTTTTTTTCATAAGAAAGCTTAGGATTTTTCCTTTAAGAACTTTTTGGTCGCTTAGTGGGATGGGAGTGGGATATCTATCAAAATAAATGTTTTGTAACTCAAGACAACGGTTTTTCAATTTTTCAGAAATGCACTATTTTGAATTTTTTCCTATTTGTGTGTAAAACCTTACAAATAAAACTTATACTGAGAAACTAGACAAATTAACCTTTCCGAAGGTATGTAACATACCTTCATAACATAACAGAAGATAATGGTTATCTGCAACCTGTAAGAGTTATTTGCAACATTTCAATCTGAACACGAGGATGAATTGGCTTCACGAAATTAACCCAAATGAGGCCAAAACTTTGCGTTTTGGCAGAAAGCAGCGGAACTCACACAGTATGCGTTTGCATTTACCATGAAAATGTTAAACTGATGTTGAAGGAAATCAACTTAAAGTATTTAACAGATGATTCGGCAGAAGATTTACACGATTACCGCGATTGCCTTAAATTGACTATGTGTCCTAATGCAACAACTTCTTGCCACTTAGGTGAATGTACCAATTGCCCGAAAACCACATTCATCAAAGAAAATTTAATCAACTCTTTCGATCGAGAATATATAGAGGAGGCCAAATTTGATTCTTGGATTCAGACTGATAGATGCACATTGAAAACAATCATTTTAAATGTGGATCATTTTGTGGAAGAAATGTGTACAGGATTGCTAAACTTGAGAAACCATGACTTTCAAGGATTTGAACATAAACTTGAAGTGTGGTGAATTCGTTATTTCATATGATTTAGCAGAAAACTATAAATATGTTCTTCAGGATGCCATACAAGCATTCCACTTCAATAACGACCAAGCAACTATATTCACAGTAGTTATTTACTACATGAAAGATGAAAAACTGGAACACAAAAGTATGGCAATCATATCCGACGATTTAAAACACGATATCGTTGCAGTTTATGAGTACCAGAAGAGAATACTAAAATTTCTAAAATCTAGATTTACAGTAAGGAAGGTATACTACGTTTCGGACGGAGCTCGTCAACCTTTTAAAAACAAAAGTAGCTTGGCAAATCTTGTGGCCCTTGAAAAAGATTTTGGAATGCCAGCTAAGTGGCATTTTCATCCTACTGCTCATGGTAAAGGAGCATGTGATGGTATTGGAGCAAACCTTAAAAGAAATGCAGCGAAGTATAGCCTCCAGTGCTCTCATCAAGATCGCATCTTAGATGCGACTGCTTTATTCCATTGGGCAAAGAGTTATTGTAAAGAAACTAAAATAGTTTTTAGTAGCAAAGAGGATCATCAGGAAACATTGAAAACACTGAAGAGCAGATTCGATGCTGCGGTAACAATCGATGGCACCACTCAATACCATGCTTTTATACCGCTTGTCGATGGAAGACTCAAGTTGAAAAAGTTTTCTGCCTCTATTCAATGCGATTTCTTTCCAAAGACAACAAATAAACCAGCAGCGAAATCAACATCTGAATCTAGTAACGCCAAGAAAGGATTGACAAAAAAACGCAGTAAATAAAGGCGATAAAAAAGCTGGATGAAAGACTGGGTATTTAAAAATTTACAAGACTGAAATACTTCATCAGCTACAATAAATTAAGTATAAAAATTGTTATGATATAAATGGATCTAATGCGATTAAGACTAATTTTAATAAATTATTTATCTTTTTATTTTTAATATTATTATTATTATACATTAATAATTATTAATTAATTAAAAATAAATAAAAAATAATTATTTTTCAACATTTCTATAGAAAAAAAACGATTTTTTTCCTGAGGTTATAACAGTTTTTCTGGGTATAACAGTATCGAGGGTAAAAAATTTTAGTTAGGTATGTTATATACCTTCGGAAAGTTTAGTTTGTCTAGTTTCTCAGTATAAGTTTTATTTGTAAGGTTTTACACACAAATAGGAAAAAAATCAAAATAGTGCATTTGTGAAAAATTGAAAAACCGTTGTCTTGAGTTACAAAACATTTATTTTGATAGATATCCCACTCCCATCCCACTAAGCGACCAAAAAGCTCTTAAAGGAAAAATCCTACGCTTTCTTATCAAAAAAAAAAAAAAAAAAAAAAATGCCCTTTTTGAAAAAAAGGCAAAAAATGCTTTAATTTAGCAAAAAAAAGTCAAAAAATTTTTTTTTTTTTTAATATTTTTTTCCGAAATATTGAAGAAATAGCTATCTAAACTCTTTAGTAGAAAATTTTCTAAGAACAATAGGTAATAAGTTACATGGTTGAGAAAAAACACCTGTTTGGCCAAAATGTCAAATTTTGATCCCCTCTAACTCAGAGAACTCTGGACCGATCTTGTTGAAAAATTGTATCTAAACTACTATCCAATAGCACTAACCTTGGTGCAAATTTCATACCGATCGGAAGACATCGGTTTAAAAAATTGGTGCACTTGGCATAAAATCCCCCATATATAAAATTAATTTTCTGTTTGTTTGTTTGTTTGTTTGACCGCTATTCAAATTTTTATTTTTCAACGGATTTTCCTGAAATTTGCATGCATGATCTCTATACCCCAGGAAAGGTCGCCATAAACTTTTTACCGGCCACGCCTACTTTTACGCCCACTTTTTATGTAAAATTCATTTTCTGTTTGATTCAAATTTGTTCACTTTACAAATTTTTATATGTTAACAGATTTCTGTGAATTTTGCTACACACGATCCCCGTACTCCAGGAGAGGTCGCCATATGATTCTTACCGGAAACGCCTACTTCTGCGCCCACTTTTTGCATACAATTCATTTTCTGTGTTTTGGTATATTTGTTCGCTATACAAATTTTTATTTCTCAACACATTTCTCTGAAATTTGGTACACACGATCATTGTACCCCAGGCCAGGTCACCGTCGGATTCTTGCAGCCACACTTACTTTTACGCCCACTTTTTGTATACAATTCGTTTTCTGTTTTTTGGTGTATTTGTTTGCACAAATTTTTAATTTTCAACGGAATTCTCTGAAATTTGGTACACACGATCTCTGTACTCCAGAAAAGGTCGCTATATGCTTCGTGCCGGCCACGCCTACTTTAACGCTATACAAATTTTTATTCTTCAACCAAAATAAATTTTCTGTTTTGTGGTATATTTGTTCACTATAGAAATTTTTATTGTTCAACGGATGTCTAAAATTTGGTCACACGATCTCTATACTACAGGGAAGGTCACCATATGCTTCTTACTGGCCACGCCTTCTATGCGCCAACTTCTATGAATACAAAACTTATTTTTTCCTTTTATTTGTTTCTTTATTTGATTGCTATACAAACATTTATTTTTCAATGGCTTTCTCCGAAATTTAGTACATATTCCAGGGAATGTCGTCATATGATTTTTACCGACCATGCCTGCTTTTACGCCCAATTTTCAAATAAAATTCATATTTTGTTGTGTGGTATATTTCTTCCCTATACAAATTTGTACTTTTCAACGGATTTCTCTGAATTTTGGTTTACACGGAAATAACTACACGGTGTACAAATTCCCCAAACTTAAAAAAAAGGTACCCAAAAGAAATGAACAAATTCCCCATTTTTTTAGGCGAAATAAAAAATGAACTTACTCCCCAAATTCATTCTAAAATTTTTACATATTTTTATTTAATGAATTTTGTTAAATATTTATTTTAGTAAACATTTGCATACTGCTCTCAATATATGTCCTACAATAAATGCATTTAGAATGAGTAATCTTTTCAATAGCATCATTTCGTTGTGCGGAAGCTACGCGCACGGGGATACAGCTTAGATAGAATATCGGAATGATCTGGAAAATATATTTTGACAATTAAAATAAGTTGGCAACAGCTGCACGGGGACTCGGACGCGACGGATGCGGACGTGACGCGCTCTCGAAACACAGCTCAGCTAAAATATCGCAATGCTCTAAAAAATATGTTTAAGAATTAAAATAAGTTAACAAGAACTAAGCTGAGGCACGGGTAGTAGCTGCGAGGAAGCGGGACACAGCTCAGCAAAAATATCGCAATGATATGAAAAATATATTTTGGCGATTAAAATAAGTTGACAACAACTGCGCGGCAGCACGGGTCTGGCTGCCAAACGCGCGGAAGCGGACGCGACTCGCTCGCGGAACACAGCTTAGTGAAATGTCGTATGATAAATTTTATCTACGTATGTGAAATAATTACCTGTTGATCAAAATAGGCCACGCATATACTAGAAGCAGTTGCTTAAAGAACAACGTCGCATTAGTCTTTCATTTCTGAAACTTGAATTTAACGTCTCTGCTCAATGACGATCACTTATTGAATGAAGTAATTAAATTTTTAAGAGTTCTGATTCCTTTAATTTGCGAACCATTCCGTTATATTTGATGTTTATAAATAAACTGAAAAAAAAAAAAAACTTAAAGCGGTTTCGCAGCTTATTTTTGAAGCATTTTTGCTGCAGCATCTTATAAAAAACTTCTAAATTAAAAAATCAAATAATTTTTAATTGACATAAAAAATTAATTTACTGCCCATACAAATTTTTGGAGAGAAAGTTCATTTTATTGGGGAATTTGTTAATTGGGGACTATGTATTCAGCGCCTGGTAGGCATAGTGAACCATTTTTCAAGTCAAAGGCCTTTTTATCCCGGGCAAGACCGGGTAAAAGCAGCTAGTAAGTAAATAAATAGCTAAAAAATTCTCTAACCCATAAAATATAGTTTTTATTAAAACTCTTCCTTTCCTTGAATGTCTCCGTGACTATGTGTGGCTATCTTAAAATTAATCTTTGGCCACAACAAGTCTATGGACAAAGTTTCAGATCCATCGGGTGAGAGGAAGTGGGGTTTTAATCTTTCCGTGACTGTGCGCGACTATGCATGACTGTGCGTGACTATGTCAAAGTTAATGTTTTTTCACAGCAAGTCTATCGACCAAATTTCAGATCGATCGGATTAGGGGAAATGGGTTTTAAATCACTCCGTGACTGTGCGTGACTATGCGTGGCTGTGTGTGACTATCTTAAAATTATTCTTTGGCCACAACAAGTCTATCGACAAAGTTTCACATCTAGCGGATGAGGGGAAGTGGGGTTTTAATCTCTCCGTGACTGTGCGTAACTATGTCAAAGGTAATCTTTTTCACAGCAGGTACATCGACCAAGTTTCAGATCGATCGGATGAGGTTAAACGACATTTAGATCACTCCGTGGCTATGCGTGACCACGCGTGACTATTCGTAACTACCCGAAATTAATCTGTAGTCACAACAAAACTATGGGCCAAGTTTCAGATCAATTGGATTCGATAAGGGGGAATGATAAAGAGATCGAGTTAAAAGAAAGAGTTTAAAAATTAGTTAAATATCTATAATATTAATAGACTAGGCGATTTCTTGTGACTGATATTTTGTTCTACCGTTTTATTTCGATTTTGACCAAACGTATATTATTTGAAAGGTATTTCTTTTTAGCCGTTTGACAGATTTACAGATTATTAAATTTTTTCCTTTTTTTTGAGTAAATTGCATTTAAAGTTGCTACTAACACATACATAAAATTATACAATGCTATGTGTGTGTTTTTAAATTTTTCAATGTGTTTGTAATAAAATTGAGTTTGTTTTTTGTGTTGATTTGTGAATTGGCTTTAATTGATTAGCATACTTTTAAAATTTCCTAGAATTTGCGCTCGAATTTCGAGGGCTGGAATGTGCTAGTAAATATGAAATACTCTTTTTACATATAATATTAGTGGGCAAGCCAATTTTTTGTTGCCGATTTAAACCTTCAATTACCAACCGATTTTGACAAAGAAAACGCAATTTGAAAAGTATTTCTTTGCAGATGTTCACCATATTTACAGATGTGTACCATCTAGTACATTTTTTTTTTTTTTTTGAGTAAAATGCATTTAAAGTTGCTAATAATGCATACATAAAACAAATATTTAATCTTCAAATAAAAATCTCTAGAATGCTGTAAGTGTATTCATTAAATTCGTGTTGAGTTGTGAATAGGCTAAAATTGGTTAACATAACTTTGCCCCCTTATAAAATTGTTTTTAAACAAACCCGGTTATATGAATATTTTCTGTGTGTTCAACAAATACTTATAGTTGAATGAAGAATAAAATTTCCTAAAATTTGTAAAATTTGTTTCGGCTCTGCCAGTTTGTTTAAATATTCGCAAAATTAGAAGAAATCAGATAAATTAATAACACTTTATAAATTTATTAAATTTAGATCAAGAAAGACCAATTTATGTTGTTTTCTACATATAAAATTTTTCTTTTGATGCATTGTTTCATCGGAGGTGGATATTATTTTATAATACGCAAATATTTATTTTGTGGCATGGAATTTGTATTTTTCTAAATGAACTTCATAAAGAAGAAAAAAGGGCACAACATATGTTGGCCGAATTTTATATTTTTTTATGCTGTCCAGACTTTAATGGAAAGAATTTATTTATCAAATCAATAATTGACTACTGGAGTGCTAGAATTTGTTTTATTAATTAATGCATTTATTTTGTTTCAGCAGCATTTAAACTTAATTAAAAATTTTTTTTTTTTTTTAATTTTTTTGCTTTTTTGTTTTCAATATAAAAATTCATTTAAAATTATTTAGAGCCTCAGCGCCTTAAAGGCATTATTGAGGAGAGTTGAACATATTGTTTATGTGAGCCTCATTGTATTTATCTGGTGTCGGACTGGAATGATCTTGACGTACACAATGTGTTATAGTTATTAAAGTCTCCTTTTTTTATGACATTAACCTGGCGTTTTGTTGTAAAACTTACTTTTTGTAACCGCGATATTGTATATTTTTCTAATCGTTGTTTAACTCCTGAACTGTAAAAATATTTTTTTTTTTTTGAGGTAAGCTTGATTGGATTTTTTGTATATACATGTGTAATTCTCAGCCATTTTTAAACGATAAGAAAAGGAAAGTATTTCGAAATTACTTAGAATTTTGTTAAAAAACCTAATTTTTGTGTTTTATTTTTCTATTGTTTGGTAGCCATAGCTTGATTTTTAGTTCCACAAAACTTGGAAAACCAACCCCCATTTCTGTTCATGAAATATTTACGTATTTTCAAATATTTCTTTTTATTAAATTATTTAACTAATTTTGTTTATTTAGTTGCTCAGTTAATATTTATTTTATATCCGGTCACCAAATTGCGATATTGAGATATGCATTAGATTTACTCATACATATATACAAAATACACACACCTACATTTACTTATACATACAATTAAAAGATTCGCACATAAATATGTACTGCCAACAGCATTTGGAAGATTGATTTAACAGAAATCATTTTCTTTGAACCCTTTTGATGATTAACAAGTAAGAAAATTATAGGCGGTCTAGACCGACTATACGATACCCTATACCATGCGTTTAGAAACCCTATCTCTTAGGCCCAACTAACTGGACGTTGAAAATAAGCAAAAACCAAATTTGAGTGGGATTTTTATTAATTTTTTTGGCTGCAGATATGAAAAAGTTCATATCGGATCCTATATCTATAAAGGGACTAGGTCCAAAAATGGACCGATCCTGATCATGTTTGGTAAAGTCTCTTGTATTTTGCAAAAATATGTAGAAACAAAATTTAAGAAGAATGAGTGCAATATTTTTGTTTTTTAATAGACTTAAGTGATGATCGGGAAGCAGCTCCATATGGGGTCAAAGGGATCATTTTTGGACTACTCATTAATGGATGTAATGAACGCATACAAACCCAATTTGAGTAAGATCTATATGAAAATTTGGATCTTATGGCAATTTATGTCGATTTCATATGGGTAATTTGTATGGGGGCTAGGTCTGAACATGGACCGATTCTCACCAATTTCAATAGCGTTCATCCCATGGCCGATAAAAGCTTATATACCAAATTTCATCAAAATATATTCATATTTTCGACCTGCAGTTTGATTACAAGCTTTACATGGACACACAGACGGACGGACGGACATTGTTAAATCAACTCAGAAAGTGATTCTGATTCGATCGGTACAATTAAAGATGGGTCTAGGTCAAATATTTTTGGTTGTTACAAACAGCAGCACAAAGTCATTGTACCCAAACCACATAGTGGTATAGGGTATAAAAAGTGTGAGCTAATCGCTGCATTCGATATCGAGTAAAATCAATTTAAATTCTATATTTTGGTTGATTATTTAAAGAGGACGGACAAACTAAAGACCTCGGTTCACCTTTTCTCTTAGCTAGGGAGCCACAGTGACAGAGTAAAATTATTCCAAGTATTTTGTTTTGAAAAAAAAAAAAAATAATTGTGATTTACAAATTTCGATAACGAATGCGACGGTTGGACTACTGATTAATCTCATGAGAGATTTGGAAAATATTTGTAAATGTTTCGCGCTTACGCTTAAAAAATGATTTATTGCAAATACACTAACAGCTGTAAAGCAATCGCAAATAGATCATGCAAGCAATTGAAATGAAATTATAGGTGAACAGATTTGTACTATTTTTAAAACAAGTGTTCAATATTTGAATATTTTGAATTTTTGTTAATTACTATCAGTCGAATCTTGGCGTAAAGTTCGCCTATTTAAATAACAAATTATACAAGTGAACAAATTTAAAAGTGGAATGTGAATAATTATTAAAGTGAAATGTGAAATTAGTTGAAAGTGAAAAGCAAACAGTAAGTAATCCCAGTCAAAGAATTAAAAAGATTTGCTGAAAAAGAAGCCGAAAAACTAATATCTCCAAAAAATAAAAGAATAAATTCGAAGAAAACTTTCCGCAGCATACGCAGTTTGTTTTTATATTATTGTTGCATTTGTCGGCTGAGGGTCTGAATAAAATCGTTTTACATTTTTGTGTATTTATTTTCATGAGTTTTGATTGCATAGAGGAGTCGAATATGGTCACTAATTTCACAAGCTGTTGATTGGGCTCGTACAGGCACCTATTTAAAAATGCCTACATAAATACATAATAACAAAAATATTAAAAAAAATATATATATGGGGGATTTCATGTCAAGTGCACCAACTTTTGAAACCGATGTCCTCCGATCGGGATGAAATTTGCACCAAGGATAGTCCTATTGGATAGTAGTTTAGACACAATTTTTCTACAAGATCGGTCCAGATCTCTCTGAGTTAGAGGGGATCAAAATTTGACATTTAGGCCAAACAGGTGTTTTTTCTCATCCATGTAACTTATTACCTATTGTTCTTAGAAAATTTTCTCCTAAAGAGTTTAGATAGCTATTTATTCAATATTTCGGAAAAAATACTTAAAAAAAAAAAAAATTTGTAGACTTTTTTTTTGCTAAATTAAAGCATTTTTTGCCTTTTTTTCAAAAAGGGTATTTTTTATTTTATTTTTTTTTTTTCATAAGAAAGCTTAGGATTTTTCCTTTAAAAGCTTTTTGGTCGCTTAGTGGGATGGGAGTGGGATATCTATCAAAATAAATGTTTTGTAACTCAAGACAACGGTTTTTCAATTTTTCACAAATGCACTATTTTGAATTTTTTCCTATTTGTGTGTAAAACCTTACAAATAAAACTTATACTGAGAAACTAGACAAATTAACCTTTCCGAAGGTATATAACATACCTAACTAAAATTTTATACCCTCGATACTGTAATACCCAGAATATGTTAACCTCATGAAAAAAATCGCTTTTTTTCTATAGAAATGTTGAAAAATTATTATTTTTTATTTATTTTTAATAATAATTTAATTAATGTATAATAATAATAATATATAAAATAAAAAGATAAATAATTTATTAAAATTTAATCTTAATTGCATTAGATCCATTTATATCATAACAATTTTTATACTTAATTTATTGTAGCTGATGAACTATTTCAGTCTTGTAAATTTTAAATACCCAGTCTTTCATCCAGCTTTTTTGTCGCCTTTATTTACTGCGTTTTTTTGTCAATCCTTTCTTGGCGTTACTAGATTCAGCTGTTGATTTCGCTGCTGGTTTATTTGTTGTCTTTGGAAAGAAATCGCATTGAATAGAGGCAGAAAACTTTTCCAACTTGAGTCTTCCATCGACAAGCGGTATAAAAGCATGGTATTCAGCGGTGCCATCGATTGTTACCGCAGCATAGAATCTGCTCTTCAGTGTTTTCAATGTTTCCTGATGATCCTCTTTGCTACTAAAAACTATTTTAGTTTCTTTACAATAACTCTTTGCCCAATGGAATAAAGCAGTCGCATCTAAGATGCGATCTTGATGAGAGCACTGGAGGCTATACTTCGCTGCATTTCTTTTAATGTTTGCTCCAATACCATCACATGCTCCTTTACCATGAGCAGTAGGATGAAAATGCCACTTAGCTGGCATTCCAAAATCTTTTTCAAGGGCCATAAGATTTGCCAAGCTACTTTTGTTTTTAAAATGTTGACGAGCTCCGTCCGAAACGTAGTATACCTTCTTTACTGTAAATCTAGATTTTAGAAATTTTAGTATTCTCTTCTGGTACTCATAAACTGCAACGCTATCATATTTTGAATTGTCGAATATGATTGCCATACATTTGTGTTCCAGTTTTTCATCTTTCATGTAGTAAATAACTACTGTGAATATAGTTACTTGGTCTTTATTGAAGTGGAATGCTTGTATGGCATCCTGAAGAACATATTTATAGTTTTCTGCGAAATCATATGAAATAACGAATTCACCAGACTTCAAATGTATCTTCAAATCCTTGAAGAATGACCATTGCTCTTTGACTAAAAAGTCATGGGTTCTCAAGTTTAGCAATCCTGTACATATTTCTTCGACAAAACCATCCACATTTAAAATGATTGTTTTCAATGTGCATCTGTCAGTCTGAATCCAAGAATCAAATTTGACCTCCTCTATATGTTCTCGATCTAAAGAGTTGATTAAATTTTCTTTGATGAATGTGGTTTTCGGGCAATTGGTACATTCACCTAAGTGGCAAGAAGTTGTTGCATTAGGACACATAGTGAATTTATGGCAATCGCGGTAATCGTGTAAATCTTCTGCCGAATCATCTGTTTAACATCCTCGTGTTCAGATTGAAATGTGCAAATAACTCTATCAGGTTACAGATAACCATTCTCTTCTGTTATGTTATGAAGGTATGTTACATACCCTCGGAAAGTTAATTTGTCTAGTTTCTCAGTATAAGTTTTATTTGTAAGGTTTTACACACAAATAGGAAAAAATTCAAAATAGTGCATTTGTGAAAAATTGAAAAACCGTTGTCTTGAGTTACAAAACATTTATTTTGATAGATATCCCACTCCCATCCCACTAAGCGACCAAAAAGGTCTTAAAGGAAAAATCCTAAGCTTTCTTATGAAAAAAAAAAAAAAAAAAAAATGCCCTTTTTGAAAAAAAAGCAAAAAATGCTTTAATTTAGCAAAAAAAAAGTCTACAAATTTTTTTTTTTTTTTTTAAGTATTTTTTTCCGAAATATTGAATAAATAGCTATCTAAACTCTTTAGGAGAAAATTTTGTAAGAACAATAGGTAATAAGTTACATGGATGAGAAGAAACACCTGTTTGTCCAAAATGTCAAATTTTGATCCCCTCTAACTCAGAGAGATCTGGACCGATCTTATTGAAAAATTGTGTCTAAACTACTATCCAATAGGACTAACCTTGGTGCAAATTTCATCCCGATCGGAAGACATCGGTTTCAAAGATTGGTGCACTTGACATGAAATCCCCCATATATTTAATTAATCTCAAATTTTTATATTTGCGATATTGAGTGACATATTCAGATAAATAAAGAAATTACCCTTCAGGCCTGTAGTCAACGTGGGATTAAAAAAATGATCAGTTTATTATAAAATTATTATTTAAATATATATATTTTTTTATTAACAAAGAAAACTCGCATAAAATAAAACGAAAAGCCTAAGAAAATAAAACAAAAACCAATAAAATATTTGAAATTTTATGTTAATAACATAATTTGTATCTCAATGGTGCATGGTATATTTTTAAAATTCATAACTACACTGTACCTTCCTAGTTGCTGATATTTTAGCCTCCGTCAGTGATTTTATTAAACATGTGATAATTGTTATGTTATAATTAAAGAGGTTGTTTCTATATGCAATTTTTCTACTTACGAAGGCCTGCGTCTCACATACATATGTTCCTGCATATTTGGTCAAGCGCTTGTGTGGCTAAGAATCAGTTTTGATACCATACAAATTTTACTTCGTATTAATCTCAGAAGATACAACTCGTCGTTCGTAAATTATTGTGTTCTATATGCTTTTTGTTAAAGTTTAGTTGCTAAAGTTTAGTTGCTAATTAAAAAAAAACTGAACCGATAAAATTGTTGCGACCTTCCTACCAAGGAAAGTACTATAGTTTGTGATTTTTTCTGTTTAAAAAAAAAATCCTCTTTGAAAACGCCTTTAAGCGTAAGAACTATTAGAACTTAAACATGGATTAATCAAAAAAAAATCATATAGAACACAATAACTTACGAACGACGAACTCTGTCCAAATTTTGAATTTTTAAACTCTTTCTTTTAACTCAAACTCTCTGTCTGTCTGTCTGTCTGTCTGTCTGTCGTGGGTCAACCCCATTTCCCCTTATCTACTTGTTCTGAAACTTGGCTCATAGTCTTGTTATGACTACAGAATAATTTTGGGATAGTCACGCACTGTCACGGAGTGCTCTATATGTCATTTCCCCTCATCCGATCGATCTGAAATTTGGTCTATACATTTGCTGTGCAAAAAAGATTAATTTTGACTTAATCACGTACAGTCACGCATGGTCACGCACAGTCACAGAGAGATTTAAAACGGATTTCCCCTCATCCAATCAATCTAAGACTTGGTCGATATACTTGCTGTAAATAAAGATTAACTTCTGCATAGTCACGCACTGTCACGGAGTGATTTAAAACCCATTTACCCTTATCTGTTCGATCAAAAACTTTGTCCTTATACTTGTTGTGGCCAAAGATTAATTTTAAGATAGTCACACACAGTCACGCATAGTCACGGATAGATTCAAAACTCATATGCATAAGGAAAGGAAGAGTTTTAACAAAAACTTGGTTTTTATGTGTTAGATTATTTTATTATTAGGATGTTAAAAATATTGCATTTTCATTTTAAAATTTGATAAATGAAATTTCCAATTCAATATTCAGATAATTTGTTATACCCTATACCACTATGTGGTTTTGGTATAATGACTTTGTGCTGCTATTTGTAACTACCAAAAATATTTGACCTAGACCCATCTTTTATTATACCAATCGACTCAGAATCACTTTCTGAGTCGATTTAGCGATGTCCGTCCGTCCGTCTGTGTGTCCATGTAAACCTTGAAATCAAACTACAGGTCGCAAATATGAATATATTGTGATGAAATTTGGTATATAAGCTTTTATCGGCCATAGGTTGAAATTGGTGAAATTCGGTCCAAGTTCAGTCCCATACAAATGACCTCTATTAAATCGACATAGTCATAGCCGATCTTCACTTAAATCTCTCAAAAAAAATAAAAAAATATTGCACAAATTTTTCTCAAAGTTGGTTTATATTTATTTTT
The DNA here is from genome assembly GCA_963682025.1 of Cordilura impudica. Lineage (NCBI taxonomy): Eukaryota > Metazoa > Arthropoda > Insecta > Diptera > Scathophagidae > Cordilura > Cordilura impudica. Next base: position 38,747,283 of record OY821518.1, on the reverse strand, counting down.
TCAAAATATAAGTGACTTTACCAAATATGGTCAGAATCGGTCCAATTTTCGACCTAGTCCCCATATAAATATAACAGCCGATATGAACTTTTCCATACCTGCAGCCAAAAAAATTAACAATAATACCATCCAAATTTGGTTTATGCTTATTTTCTAATGTAATTAGTTGGACCGAAGAGATTTGGTCTCTTAACCATGGTATAGGATATCGTATAGTCGGTCTAGACCGACTATAATTTTCCTACTTATTTTTTTTTCTTATCTTGCTAATTTATTAACAGAATGTTGGTAATAGGACATTTTCTTCATACATGCCCTTATTCCATAATTTTGAATTTGTTCTGTTAATGTACTTTAACGAAAAATTTAACAGTTTAATTTACCATTCTGTAACTTTTGTGATTTCCAAATTTTCGATAAAATGTTTATTTTGCGAATAAAATCAATAATATGTAAAAATTTCCTTATTTATAATATGAAACATTTACAAAAATATTATTTGGAAGCTTTGAAGCTTTCTTGTGATTTATTATTTTTAAAGCTACTATTTTTCAAATCTGATAGCACTGATTAAAAAGGAAAGAATATTTAAAAGGAAATTCAAAACCTAGTGGAAAAAGAATGTAAATGATATATGATATTTGGATAAGAGACAAGGCGATATATTGTGACGCATTCTACACCTTCAATTATCAACCAATTTTGACCAAAAATATAGCTTTTGAAATGTATTTCTTTGCAGATATTCACCATATTTACAGATGTATACCATCTCTTAAATTTTTTTACAGCAAAATTCATTTAAAGTTGCTACTTACAGATACATAAAACACATATTTAAAGTTGAAATAAAACACTACACAATGCTGTGTGTACGTTTTAAAATTTGTGTTAAATCTTGAATAGGCTAAAATTGACTAGCATACCTTTAAGCTCTTATAAAATTATTTATGAGTGAAAAAAAAAAATTTCCTAGAATTTGCACTCGAATTTCGAGGGATCGACTCTTAATCTATTAACGTTGGCATATTATTTATATTTAGTTCAGAAAACTCTTAATTCAACACATATAGTAATTGACTATAAATTAATTTTCGTCAAAAATTTTATTGCTGTGGATTGTTTAATAATTTTCTTATTATTTCATGAAACAAGTAGGTACTTGCTGTTAGGGTGAATTGTGTTTTGATCGGCTAAAATAAAGTGGTTTACTCCCATTCAAACCTCATCTCTAGCTTCACATGCAATTTCTGTTTTATATCCTTACTTTTTTTTAGTCTTTAAGATTTCTCGTTTCTTCTGGTTAGTTTCGAGTTTTCATATTTTATTTAGTTACGTTTTTTTTTTGCTTTCGTCTCTTAATATAATTCGCAGAAGACAAGAACTTCACCCAATTTTCCGTGAGCGCATTCGGTAAAAGGTAGCATGCTTTTGTCAAAGATAGCGATCTTGGTTGTAGAAGTCATCGCAACTCATAGATTCTGATCTAAATAGCCGATTTGTTCACTTTTTTACATTAACTGAGGGACTTATATATTTATTAGAATTAACATATACAAAATACCTTATGAAGGCCGATTCTATTTCTTATAAAAACCTTCATGACACCACAAAACTTTAAAGTGATCCAAAATATTTAATTTGAATAAGTTCACCCTAATTTTACGTATATGGTTAGTTAATTCCTAGAATCCTTATATTTATTACTTATGCAAATTTCTTTAACACCAAATATGCAAAATTTGTCAAGAATAAACCTTTTTCTTACACCCACACAAACTAACACACATACAACTTAAAGGATTTTTCTGTTGGTTTATATTAATTTAATTTGAGATTGTATCTTATTTATTTTTTTGTTTTTTTTTTATAATCGTACCCTTAGTTTTGATACCCTATACCACTACGTGAAAGGTTTGTGCTAATGTTGGTAATCACAAGTGTTAGGCCAAGACCCTCCTTTTGTTATACCGATCGTCTCAGTATAATTTTTAGAGTTGATTTACTAAAGCACGGGCGTCCGTCCGTCCATCTGTCCTGCCTGTCTGTCTGCGTGACCAGGCAAACTTTGTAATCAGACTACTGTTGGCTAATATGAATATGTTTTGATGAAGGTTTATGTAAAACATTTATTAATAAATATATATCTGCATATATGGATTGGATTGTTTCTGATTTTTAAAAAATAAATGGCTGTATTATGTATGGTCAAGATAAAAATAACATCTGATATTAAGTTTTTAATATCGGCAGGCTACACATTTATCACAATGTTACCCAAATTTGGTTTCTGCTTACTTTCTTTATTCAATTAGTTACACCAAAAACTCATTTTCAAAATTCATGTTATATGGTATTGTATAGTCGGTCCTGACCGACTAATACATATTTATTTTTCTTTTATTATTTGGGGTTCTTAAAGAAACATTAATTGAATAAAATATTAACTACGCATATTGTTTCTCTACATATATAACCGAATTTTTGTCCGATTTTATAACCTAATTTATAACATAATTTAAATCAAGTTTCTTGTAGCTGCCGCATCCTGCATACTAACAAATAAAAAACTTAGTTAATATACAAGCTTTGAAAATATTTTTCTTAGTTAATGTCGCATATGAAGTTAAATGATAATAAACATCAAGAGTTGTTGTTAGTGTAGTTTATGTGAATGGGTATGTCTTTTGGAAGCCAGAAAAAAGGCGTATTTAGCATATCTTTCGAAACATATTAAATTTTGAATGTTATATTTAAATATTTTCATTAGATGTGCATTAAGTAAGTTTCGATCAACTGCTTTATTTTCTATAATATATAAAATATTTGAATTAATTCTCCATAAACAATTATCGTCTTATTTGGTGAATAAAAATTTAATGAGCAAATTTCGATATCTGTTTAAGACGGTCAGAGGAAGCTGTTGTGAATGTGATTAACAATACTTGCGCATCCTTGGATGGCAGACATACTGACGAAGTTGTCGTTTTTATGATTTTCTTAAGCTTTTGATTTAATAGATCGCAAGATATTAAAATACTAGCTGCATTAAGTTTATTGAGTAATTACTTAAGTAATCGTAAATAATACGTCGAAATAGGAAATTGTAAAAACAGAATAGTTTAGTTGAATATGGGGCGCCTCAAGCAAGCCCACTGCTCCTCAGCATATATGCATGTACAAAATCTCGATTTATACGTACATGTGGATGATATATGTTTATTTTATCCTTACAAGTTTTAAGCACTTTTGAAGGCATATATCGAGAGCGACGCAGCAATAATCAGTTAATTTATAAACAAGCAATTTTGAGAAGCGATTCAATAAGATATCTTGGAATTAATCCTTAAAATAATTTGTAACGGTGTTTCCATATTGAGAAATAAAATATAAAAAATAAAAATAAAATATAGAGATAAGAAAACAAATAAAATAAAATAAAATAAAATAAAATAATATAAAATAAAATAAAATAAAATAAAATAAAATAAAATAAAATAAAATAAAATAAAATAAAATAAAATAAAATAAAATAAAATAAAATAAAATAAAATAAAATAAAATAAAATAAAATAAAATAAAATAAAATAAAATAAAATAAAATAAAATAAAATAAAACAAGTAAGAAAATTATAGGCGGTCTAGACCGACTATACGATACCCTATACCATGCGTTTAGAAACCCTATCTCTTAGGCCCAACTAACTGGACGTTGAAAATAAGCAAAAACCAAATTTGAGTGGGATTTTTATTAATTTTTTTGGCTGCAGATATGAAAAAGTTCATATCGGATCCTATATCTATAAAGGGACTAGGTCCAAAAATGGACCGATCCTGATCATGTTTGGTAAAGTCTCTTGTATTTTGCAAAAATATGTAGAAACAAAATTTAAGAAGAATGAGTGCAATATTTTTGTTTTTTAATAGACTTAAGTGATGATCGGGAAGCAGCTCCATATGGGGTCAAAGGGATCATTTTTGGACTACTCATTAATGGATGTAATGAACGCATACAAACCCAATTTGAGTAAGATCTATATGAAAATTTGGATCTTATGGCAATTTATGTCGATTTCATATGGGTAATTTGTATGGGGGCTAGGTCTGAACATGGACCGATTCTCACCAATTTCAATAGCGTTCATCCCATGGCCGATAAAAGCTTATATACCAAATTTCATCAAAATATATTCATATTTGCGACCTGCAGTTTGATTACAAGCTTTACATGGACACACAGACGGACGGACGGACATTGTTAAATCAACTCAGAAAGTGATTCTGATTCGATCGGTACAATTAAAGATGGGTCTAGGTCAAATATTTTTGGTTGTTACAAACAGCAGCACAAAGTCATTGTACCCAAACCACATAGTGGTATAGGGTATAAAAAGTGTGAGCTAATCGCTGCATTCGATATCGAGTAAAATCAATTTAAATTCTATATTTTGGTTGATTATTTAAAGAGGACGGACAAACTAAAGACCTCGGTTCACCTTTTCTCTTAGCTAGGGAGCCACAGTGACAGAGTAAAATTATTCCAAGTATTTTGTTTTGAAAAAAAAAAAAAATAATTGTGATTTACAAATTTCGATAACGAATGCGACGGTTGGACTACTGATTAATCTCATGAGAGATTTGGAAAATATTTGTAAATGTTTCGCGCTTACGCTTAAAAAATGATTTATTGCAAATACACTAACAGCTGTAAAGCAATCGCAAATAGATCATGCAAGCAATTGAAATGAAATTATAGGTGAACAGATTTGTACTATTTTTAAAACAAGTGTTCAATATTTGAATATTTTGAATTTTTGTTAATTACTATCAGTCGAATCTTGGCGTAAAGTTCGCCTATTTAAATAACAAATTATACAAGTGAACAAATTTAAAAGTGGAATGTGAATAATTATTAAAGTGAAATGTGAAATTAGTTGAAAGTGAAAAGCAAACAGTAAGTAATCCCAGTCAAAGAATTAAAAAGATTTGCTGAAAAAGAAGCCGAAAAACTAATATCTCCAAAAAATAAAAGAATAAATTCGAAGAAAACTTTCCGCAGCATACGCAGTTTGTTTTTATATTATTGTTGCATTTGTCGGCTGAGGGTCTGAATAAAATCGTTTTACATTTTTGTGTATTTATTTTCATGAGTTTTGATTGCATAGAGGAGTCGAATATGGTCACTAATTTCACAAGCTGTTGATTGGGCTCGTACAGGCACCTATTTAAAAATGCCTACATAAATACATAATAACAAAAATATTAAAAAAAAATATATATATGGGGGATTTCATGTCAAGTGCACCAACTTTTGAAACCGATGTCCTCCGATCGGGATGAAATTTGCACCAAGGATAGTCCTATTGGATAGTAGTTTAGACACAATTTTTCTACAAGATCGGTCCAGATCTCTCTGAGTTAGAGGGGATCAAAATTTGACATTTAGGCCAAACAGGTGTTTTTTCTCATCCATGTAACTTATTACCTATTGTTCTTAGAAAATTTTCTCCTAAAGAGTTTAGATAGCTATTTATTCAATATTTCGGAAAAAATACTTAAAAAAAAAAAAAATTTGTAGACTTTTTTTTTGCTAAATTAAAGCATTTTTTGCCTTTTTTTCAAAAAGGGTATTTTTTATTTTATTTTTTTTTTTTCATAAGAAAGCTTAGGATTTTTCCTTTAAAAGCTTTTTGGTCGCTTAGTGGGATGGGAGTGGGATATCTATCAAAATAAATGTTTTGTAACTCAAGACAACGGTTTTTCAATTTTTCACAAATGCACTATTTTGAATTTTTTCCTATTTGTGTGTAAAACCTTACAAATAAAACTTATACTGAGAAACTAGACAAATTAACCTTTCCGAAGGTATATAACATACCTAACTAAAATTTTATACCCTCGATACTGTAATACCCAGAATATGTTAACCTCATGAAAAAAATCGCTTTTTTTCTATAGAAATGTTGAAAAATTATTATTTTTTATTTATTTTTAATAATAATTTAATTAATGTATAATAATAATAATATATAAAATAAAAAGATAAATAATTTATTAAAATTTAATCTTAATTGCATTAGATCCATTTATATCATAACAATTTTTATACTTAATTTATTGTAGCTGATGAACTATTTCAGTCTTGTAAATTTTAAATACCCAGTCTTTCATCCAGCTTTTTTGTCGCCTTTATTTACTGCGTTTTTTTGTCAATCCTTTCTTGGCGTTACTAGATTCAGCTGTTGATTTCGCTGCTGGTTTATTTGTTGTCTTTGGAAAGAAATCGCATTGAATAGAGGCAGAAAACTTTTCCAACTTGAGTCTTCCATCGACAAGCGGTATAAAAGCATGGTATTCAGCGGTGCCATCGATTGTTACCGCAGCATAGAATCTGCTCTTCAGTGTTTTCAATGTTTCCTGATGATCCTCTTTGCTACTAAAAACTATTTTAGTTTCTTTACAATAACTCTTTGCCCAATGGAATAAAGCAGTCGCATCTAAGATGCGATCTTGATGAGAGCACTGGAGGCTATACTTCGCTGCATTTCTTTTAATGTTTGCTCCAATACCATCACATGCTCCTTTACCATGAGCAGTAGGATGAAAATGCCACTTAGCTGGCATTCCAAAATCTTTTTCAAGGGCCATAAGATTTGCCAAGCTACTTTTGTTTTTAAAATGTTGACGAGCTCCGTCCGAAACGTAGTATACCTTCTTTACTGTAAATCTAGATTTTAGAAATTTTAGTATTCTCTTCTGGTACTCATAAACTGCAACGCTATCATATTTTGAATTGTCGAATATGATTGCCATACATTTGTGTTCCAGTTTTTCATCTTTCATGTAGTAAATAACTACTGTGAATATAGTTACTTGGTCTTTATTGAAGTGGAATGCTTGTATGGCATCCTGAAGAACATATTTATAGTTTTCTGCGAAATCATATGAAATAACGAATTCACCAGACTTCAAATGTATCTTCAAATCCTTGAAGAATGACCATTGCTCTTTGACTAAAAAGTCATGGGTTCTCAAGTTTAGCAATCCTGTACATATTTCTTCGACAAAACCATCCACATTTAAAATGATTGTTTTCAATGTGCATCTGTCAGTCTGAATCCAAGAATCAAATTTGACCTCCTCTATATGTTCTCGATCTAAAGAGTTGATTAAATTTTCTTTGATGAATGTGGTTTTCGGGCAATTGGTACATTCACCTAAGTGGCAAGAAGTTGTTGCATTAGGACACATAGTGAATTTATGGCAATCGCGGTAATCGTGTAAATCTTCTGCCGAATCATCTGTTTAACATCCTCGTGTTCAGATTGAAATGTGCAAATAACTCTATCAGGTTACAGATAACCATTCTCTTCTGTTATGTTATGAAGGTATGTTACATACCCTCGGAAAGTTAATTTGTCTAGTTTCTCAGTATAAGTTTTATTTGTAAGGTTTTACACACAAATAGGAAAAAATTCAAAATAGTGCATTTGTGAAAAATTGAAAAACCGTTGTCTTGAGTTACAAAACATTTATTTTGATAGATATCCCACTCCCATCCCACTAAGCGACCAAAAAGGTCTTAAAGGAAAAATCCTAAGCTTTCTTATGAAAAAAAAAAAAAAAAAAAATGCCCTTTTTGAAAAAAAAGCAAAAAATGCTTTAATTTAGCAAAAAAAAAGTCTACAAATTTTTTTTTTTTTTTTTAAGTATTTTTTTCCGAAATATTGAATAAATAGCTATCTAAACTCTTTAGGAGAAAATTTTGTAAGAACAATAGGTAATAAGTTACATGGATGAGAAGAAACACCTGTTTGTCCAAAATGTCAAATTTTGATCCCCTCTAACTCAGAGAGATCTGGACCGATCTTATTGAAAAATTGTGTCTAAACTACTATCCAATAGGACTAACCTTGGTGCAAATTTCATCCCGATCGGAAGACATCGGTTTCAAAGATTGGTGCACTTGACATGAAATCCCCCATATATTTAATTAATCTCAAATTTTTATATTTGCGATATTGAGTGACATATTCAGATAAATAAAGAAATTACCCTTCAGGCCTGTAGTCAACGTGGGATTAAAAAAATGATCAGTTTATTATAAAATTATTATTTAAATATATATATTTTTTTATTAACAAAGAAAACTCGCATAAAATAAAACGAAAAGCCTAAGAAAATAAAACAAAAACCAATAAAATATTTGAAATTTTATGTTAATAACATAATTTGTATCTCAATGGTGCATGGTATATTTTTAAAATTCATAACTACACTGTACCTTCCTAGTTGCTGATATTTTAGCCTCCGTCAGTGATTTTATTAAACATGTGATAATTGTTATGTTATAATTAAAGAGGTTGTTTCTATATGCAATTTTTCTACTTACGAAGGCCTGCGTCTCACATACATATGTTCCTGCATATTTGGTCAAGCGCTTGTGTGGCTAAGAATCAGTTTTGATACCATACAAATTTTACTTCGTATTAATCTCAGAAGATACAACTCGTCGTTCGTAAATTATTGTGTTCTATATGCTTTTTGTTAAAGTTTAGTTGCTAAAGTTTAGTTGCTAATTAAAAAAAAACTGAACCGATAAAATTGTTGCGACCTTCCTACCAAGGAAAGTACTATAGTTTGTGATTTTTTCTGTTTAAAAAAAAAATCCTCTTTGAAAACGCCTTTAAGCGTAAGAACTATTAGAACTTAAACATGGATTAATCAAAAAAAAATCATATAGAACACAATAACTTACGAACGACGAACTCTGTCCAAATTTTGAATTTTTAAACTCTTTCTTTTAACTCAAACTCTCTGTCTGTCTGTCTGTCTGTCTGTCTGTCGTGGGTCAACCCCATTTCCCCTTATCTACTTGTTCTGAAACTTGGCTCATAGTCTTGTTATGACTACAGAATAATTTTGGGATAGTCACGCACTGTCACGGAGTGCTCTATATGTCATTTCCCCTCATCCGATCGATCTGATATTTGGTCTATACATTTGCTGTGCAAAAAAGATTAATTTTGACTTAATCACGTACAGTCACGCATGGTCACGCACAGTCACAGAGAGATTTAAAACGGATTTCCCCTCATCCAATCAATCTAAGACTTGGTCGATATACTTGCTGTAAATAAAGATTAACTTCTGCATAGTCACGCACTGTCACGGAGTGATTTAAAACCCATTTACCCTTATCTGTTCGATCAAAAACTTTGTCCTTATACTTGTTGTGGCCAAAGATTAATTTTAAGATAGTCACACACAGTCACGCATAGTCACGGATAGATTCAAAACTCATATGCATAAGGAAAGGAAGAGTTTTAACAAAAACTTGGTTTTTATGTGTTAGATTATTTTATTATTAGGATGTTAAAAATATTGCATTTTCATTTTAAAATTTGATAAATGAAATTTCCAATTCAATATTCAGATAATTTGTTATACCCTATACCACTATGTGGTTTTGGTATAATGACTTTGTGCTGCTATTTGTAACTACCAAAAATATTTGACCTAGACCCATCTTTTATTATACCAATCGACTCAGAATCACTTTCTGAGTCGATTTAGCGATGTCCGTCCGTCCGTCTGTGTGTCCATGTAAACCTTGAAATCAAACTACAGGTCGCAAATATGAATATATTGTGATGAAATTTGGTATATAAGCTTTTATCGGCCATAGGTTGAAATTGGTGAAATTCGGTCCAAGTTCAGTCCCATACAAATGACCTCTATTAAATCGACATAGTCATAGCCGATCTTCACTTAAATCTCTCAAAAAAAATAAAAAAATATTGCACAAATTTTTCTCAAAGTTGGTTTATATTTATTTTTTCAAAATATAAGTGACTTTACCAAATATGGTCAGAATCGGTCCAATTTTCGACCTAGTCCCCATATAAATATAACAGCCGATATGAACTTTTCCATACCTGCAGCCAAAAAAATTAACAATAATACCATCCAAATTTGGTTTATGCTTATTTTCTAATGTAATTAGTTGGACCGAAGAGATTTGGTCTCTTAACCATGGTATAGGATATCGTATAGTCGGTCTAGACCGACTATAATTTTCCTACTTATTTTTTTTTCTTATCTTGCTAATTTATTAACAGAATGTTGGTAATAGGACATTTTCTTCATACATGCCCTTATTCCATAATTTTGAATTTGTTCTGTTAATGTACTTTAACGAAAAATTTAACAGTTTAATTTACCATTCTGTAACTTTTGTGATTTCCAAATTTTCGATAAAATGTTTATTTTGCGAATAAAATCAATAATATGTAAAAATTTCCTTATTTATAATATGAAACATTTACAAAAATATTATTTGGAAGCTTTGAAGCTTTCTTGTGATTTATTATTTTTAAAGCTACTATTTTTCAAATCTGATAGCACTGATTAAAAAGGAAAGAATATTTAAAAGGAAATTCAAAACCTAGTGGAAAAAGAATGTAAATGATATATGATATTTGGATAAGAGACAAGGCGATATATTGTGACGCATTCTACACCTTCAATTATCAACCAATTTTGACCAAAAATATAGCTTTTGAAATGTATTTCTTTGCAGATATTCACCATATTTACAGATGTATACCATCTCTTAAATTTTTTTACAGCAAAATTCATTTAAAGTTGCTACTTACAGATACATAAAACACATATTTAAAGTTGAAATAAAACACTACACAATGCTGTGTGTACGTTTTAAAATTTGTGTTAAATCTTGAATAGGCTAAAATTGACTAGCATACCTTTAAGCTCTTATAAAATTATTTATGAGTGAAAAAAAAAAATTTCCTAGAATTTGCACTCGAATTTCGAGGGATCGACTCTTAATCTATTAACGTTGGCATATTATTTATATTTAGTTCAGAAAACTCTTAATTCAACACATATAGTAATTGACTATAAATTAATTTTCGTCAAAAATTTTATTGCTGTGGATTGTTTAATAATTTTCTTATTATTTCATGAAACAAGTAGGTACTTGCTGTTAGGGTGAATTGTGTTTTGATCGGCTAAAATAAAGTGGTTTACTCCCATTCAAACCTCATCTCTAGCTTCACATGCAATTTCTGTTTTATATCCTTACTTTTTTTAGTCTTTAAGATTTCTCGTTTCTTCTGGTTAGTTTCGAGTTTTCATATTTTATTTAGTTACGTTTTTTTTTTGCTTTCGTCTCTTAATATAATTCGCAGAAGACAAGAACTTCACCCAATTTTCCGTGAGCGCATTCGGTAAAAGGTAGCATGCTTTTGTCAAAGATAGCGATCTTGGTTGTAGAAGTCATCGCAACTCATAGATTCTGATCTAAATAGCCGATTTGTTCACTTTTTTACATTAACTGAGGGACTTATATATTTATTAGAATTAACATATACAAAATACCTTATGAAGGCCGATTCTATTTCTTATAAAAACCTTCATGACACCACAAAACTTTAAAGTGATCCAAAATATTTAATTTGAATAAGTTCACCCTAATTTTACGTATATGGTTAGTTAATTCCTAGAATCCTTATATTTATTACTTATGCAAATTTCTTTAACACCAAATATGCAAAATTTGTCAAGAATAAACCTTTTTCTTACACCCACACAAACTAACACACATACAACTTAAAGGATTTTTCTGTTGGTTTATATTAATTTAATTTGAGATTGTATCTTATTTATTTTTTTGTTTTTTTTTTATAATCGTACCCTTAGTTTTGATACCCTATACCACTACGTGAAAGGTTTGTGCTAATGTTGGTAATCACAAGTGTTAGGCCAAGACCCTCCTTTTGTTATACCGATCGTCTCAGTATAATTTTTAGAGTTGATTTACTAAAGCACGGGCGTCCGTCCGTCCATCTGTCCTGCCTGTCTGTCTGCGTGACCAGGCAAACTTTGTAATCAGACTACTGTTGGCTAATATGAATATGTTTTGATGAAGGTTTATGTAAAACATTTATTAATAAATATATATCTGCATATATGGATTGGATTGTTTCTGATTTTTAAAAAATAAATGGCTGTATTATGTATGGTCAAGATAAAAATAACATCTGATATTAAGTTTTTAATATCGGCAGGCTACACATTTATCACAATGTTACCCAAATTTGGTTTCTGCTTACTTTCTTTATTCAATTAGTTACACCAAAAACTCATTTTCAAAATTCATGTTATATGGTATTGTATAGTCGGTCCTGACCGACTAATACA